>VZTQ01002963.1:1017402-1051593 GCA_013400755.1 Pelecanoides urinatrix | reverse complement strand
TGGGAGACAGTGTCAAAGGCTTTACTGAAGTCCAGGTAGACCACATCCACAACCTTTCCCTCATCAACTAGGCAGGTCACCTGGTCATAGAAGGAGATCAGGTTGGTCAAGCAGGACCTGCCTTCCATGAACCCGTGCTGGCTGGGCCTGATCCCCTGGTTGTCCCGGATGTGGCTTGTGAGCATCCTCAAGATGAACCTTTCCATAATCTTCCCCAGCATGTATGCAAATGATTTCTGAAGTGTCCCTGATATCTGCATTTCCACAGGTTGTATGCTGTGCCGAAATGTCTCTTTCTAGACCACGTATCTTCACTTGTAAATCTCCCACCATCTGGCAGCCCATGCATCAAAAATTTCTTCCTTGGACAAAAATTAGAATATAGCACACCCAAGGCAGATCACAGCAGGTTTTCTTCTTCATCATCCATATGTAGTATGCAGTATAGAGTCTTACCTAAAGATAAACCATAAAACTCCAAATTCCATCCAAAACTCTCCTGCTAGGCATATCAACTTCCGTCTCAGAGTTCATCTGGCATAAGCATACCCTTACTTTGCAAGTACAAGTTTATCACATACAGAAACACACGTTTCTGCTCAGTTATTCAGAATTAGTGTGTTTGCAATTCACTTTGGCTTAATTTACTTTAGAAATGAGTTAAGCCAAATTTAATTAAGGCCACCTTGATTCTGTTTCAGAGTGTTGACCTGTAGCTTAATGTGGTTTAGCACAGGACTTTCCACTTACACCTTTAGCTAATTCAGAGGCACTTTCCTACATGTTCTGATGTAGACAAACTATTAAAGAATTCAGCCTGTTTAATTAATTATCAAAAAAGCTGAAAGGTGACTTGGTTGCATTGTGTAAGTACCTTTAAGAGAACAAACTGCAAGTTACTAAAGGTCCCTCTAAACTAGCAGAGCAAGATAACAAGAATGCAGCTGAAAACAGCAGGCAGATGAATTCAAATTAGAATAAAACAATAATATCTAACAGTTACTGACCCCTGGAACAAAATACCAGAGGACCAGATGGATTTCCAGCCATGTGGTGTTCTCAAATCCAGTCTGAATGTTTTTCTACAAAAAACATTTACACAAACACAACTTACCGGGCTTTGTGCAAAGCTGCCTGGTGAAGCCCAAAGGCTTATGATATATAAGAGGTCAAACCAGAAGAGCTAAGGACCCCTTCTTACCATTAAAACTCCATGAATTTGTTATTAAAATCCTGTTTTCAGTGACTAATACCTTTCCCAGAAGCTGCAGCCTTCCCTGCTACAGGCCAGGCTGCGTCTGGACATGGCAGACAAGAGCAGGAGAACTGAGCCTCGTTCGCTCTTACTATGACACTGAAACATTTGTCAAGTCTTCAGTCCAGACTCGAGACTTCTGCTCCCGAGTACTGCTTCATATGCCACCACATGCATATGTCTCGTACACGTGCAGCGCAGCATGCTGGCCTCTCTGCTATTGTTGATTTGGGATCCCCTATCACCTGGTTCCAGTGACTGAAGCCACAGAAAGGGAGAGAGGCTGTGGAGCTGTCCTACACAGAAGGGACACTACTATTGTCCTCAAGGAGCTGTGATTGGAGCAGACTTTCCAGGTTGTGGGCTCATGCAATACCCACCTTCTCCAGCTGGAAGACCTGACACTAACTCAAGGAAAAACCCACCACATGGCACACTCGGCAGACATCCATGTGCTATTTATGATGGTTAGAGTACCAGGCAAGGGCACATATTGTGATTTAAGTGACAAGAAATATCAGTACTCTGTCTGTGAGGAAGGAATTTAGTACATTCAAGGCAGAGGAATAACAGTCAGTCCTGGTATATTGGGTAATTTCAAATGAGTTTTTCGGTAGAAAGAAAAAAGAGGAGGAAAGATAACATAATTAGTACAAGAGTTTAGCACACGTGAAAAAATAAATTTGGATTGGAAACAAAACAAAGAAAGCATCCAAAGAGGCTGGGTGGAACCAGGATGTATATACAGATTTTGAGAGTGGAGAGAAAAAACAGACCATATAATTTGATTTTAGAGGACACCAGACCTGGGGACCTGGGAGCAGATAATAGAGGCACAAGGAAGGCAGTGAACATGGATAGTGAGCTGGCAGACAAAACACATTGGGAACTATTGCAGCTTATACAGAAACCAGCAAAAGGACGGAAGGGAGAAAGAAGGGAGCTCAGATTTCAATATGTAGCTTACATTTAATGTTGGACAGCATATACATATTATAGGCATCGACTAGTGGAATTCACTCCTGCAGGAAGCCCTGTCTGAGAAAAGACTATGAAAGGGAATGAAAAAATGCCATAATTATTCACAGAGAATGTAACTCATTATTTCAAGGTTGTGATAATGATAATCAGGCCTCATGCTGCAGTGTATGAAGTGGAGGAGAGACAGGTCAGGCTGGTAGGATTATTTCTTTTCCATGTCTTAGTGTAATTGAATCAGGTGCGTTACAGGCTGGTTTTATTCTCTTCTGAGTTGTGAGGAACCAGCCTCTGTATGAGGCAGGATACCTGATTATATGGACCAATGGTCTGATCCAGCATGGCAAATGTTATGATCCTAAGAGAAGCAAAATCAATCTTTGCAGAAAATCCTGTGTGTGAAAGACTTTGAAATATAGATGCTTCTAAAAATCCATGCAGAGTGAAAGACAAACATGGCTCCTTTAGCCTGTGCTTTTGCCACGTCCCTGTTCTTATTTTCCATGCCTGAGCAGTTCATGATTAGACCAGAAGCTTCATCAAAGGGCAATTTTCAGCTGCCAAATAGATTTGTACAATAAATCCACATGGGGCCAGATTAACAAGCAAAGAGAGACATCAGAAATCAAAAAGCTAGCTGATGTAATTCCACAGAAAATTTGAAAGGATGATGTGCAATGATATTTGGACTTTTAAAGGGACACCATTGAAATACTGTAGTTAGCTTTCATTAGGAATGTTGCTTTTCTATCCCTTCTCCTTCCCAGAAGTTTTTTCTTTAGCAGACTGAAATCCCATGGGCATTCAAGGTCATGCCATTCAGGATTGCTTAGTGGATTTCAAATAAAACAATAACATGTCATCCAGAAAAATAACATACATCTGTGTGACTGCAGTTGTCCAACTGGTCACACCACTATAATATTTATAATAGAAAATTTAAAATAATCTTTAAGCATCTCATTTGCTTCACTTCTGTAGTTTTCTGTTTGCTCTAATTATTTGTACTGTGAACATAGCTAAGGCTCTGACAAATGCACATCTGAAATCAAACCAGTTCCTCAGCTATACCCATAAACCAAATAAATACAATTCAGAGATTAGCCTGACCACAAATTGCTGGTCATTTTCAGCCTCTGGCACTACAAAGGACTGTTTGACTTCTGAGCATGGCAGCATTGATTTTAATACTAGGAGAGTTTGTTCCTCCTTACAGCACATGGAAGGATCCACTCCCTCGGTCACAAGGTGAAAGCATTTGTTGTTTTTATGTCTCCACATGAGTACACTGGTTTTGTTCATTCTCAAATGGGGCCACGATAACAGTGGCTTCTCAGCAGGGTGAAAATATGGAGGTCAGCCATTGATTCACATCTTGTTCCCTCACAAAATGCGATCTCTTCTCCATGCAACCTCAAATGCAATTGCAAATGGATTTTTTGCTTCAAGCATCTAGGTTGCCAAGATCTGTAATGTCAAAACCTGAGATTCTTCCATCTAATCCTGTTCTCTCAAATTCTGCAAGATGGGTACAACAAGATACTTGCACTTCTGGTTCTATGTAGTCTTGTTGCTCATTTGCTTCGTAGAGAAACAGTTCAATAACCCCTCTAAGTCTGTACCTATCACCTCCCTTCTTGAGTATAACATTGGAATATGAAAAGACTGAGTTGCAACTAAGTATCTAGGGAAGTGCAAAAGCAGCTGAGGGAGAAAGATCCCATAAACAAAGCAGAAACATCAGTTGTTTCCAATACTCATCTAGATTTCTTTTTTTCCCAGTGTATCAGCATTCAAGACAGGAAGGAATCAAGATAATGCCTGTTTTCCACTCCTCAGCCCCAAGGAGTTGCTATGTCCCTTGGTTTAATAAAAAGTGAACTAACAACTAGGAAATGCTAACATTATTAGCAAGTGAAAGGAATGGAAGAGATTGCAGGGATTTGTTGGAACAAGCACTCCAAGGCTGAGTCCCAAACAGAAGGGGTAAACAGCAGAGCTAAGACAATTGCTTCAATTATATGACGGTGGAAGAGGGTGGGCCAAGAAGGAGGTACACAATTGCTCCGCTTTGCTATTCTGCATGCTAGCCATGTCCACTGAACCTCTACAGAACTGGATACCTCCCAGCTTTGCAGAGTCACATCTATTATGACCTCACCCCTGTCATCATTTTTTATTGTGCTGTAATTTAACCATTTAACATGGGACCTATTCTCCACTTACACAGCCAGTCAGCACCCAATAATCTATCAACAGGAAAGACAAAGGAGTTGATTTAAGATACTACTTCTGCCAAAGGGCTGCAGGTTGGACCAGGCTCTCTGCTTAGAGGCTGGAGAAGCAGACATCCCCTTAGTGTCAACTTCGAAATTGGTTCCAAAAGGCAGAGAAGCTAGCAATTTTTTCACTTCTTTGTGGTTTAGGACCATATTTTTCTCCTTTTGTAACATGTTTTTATCAACAAAATCTGGGCTAGGATATAGCACCTATATTTTCTGCCAAGCCATGATTTGCATCCTATTTCTTAGCCTGAATGACTAAGAAAGAGAAATGTAATTTGCATGACTCTGAGGTCCTAAAATGGGACCTAAGATCCCATGTTCTTCTATCTACAGCCTTTTGTCTATTCCATTTTATGCTAATGTTATCTTTAGCACTCCTCTTTCTGCAGATATATAATGGGGTATCTTTGCATGGAAGGAGAAGGAAACTAGGGAAATGTCCATGCACGTGAAATGACATGAGGACAACACTCTCGAGCCCTAAGTTATCTTAGCTTCTAGGACTGCTCTGTGGCAGCCTGCAACATCACCCTGGGATGCCTGTGGAGAGTTCTCATCCAGGACTAGTTAATTTGACTCAATGTAGCCTAACAGGACCAGAAAACACAGGTTATGTGGCTACAAACCAAAAGACGTGCAATTTCAGCCTAATCATTAATTTGCTTCAGCAATTAAATATCATAAACAACACATTTTGGCACCATTAATAGGGCTGCCCATTTCCATACTGGAAAGATACATCACTCCCGTGCAAAAATGCTGTGTCAGAAGCTAAGTCTGGGACTGCAATATCTGGAAATACCAGAGATCAGTACTAATCTACACTATACTAACCCTGGTACACAAGTACTAACCTTGGTTCAGAACAGAATCACAGAGCAAGCTTAAAAGACTGGTGCTGTGGGAGTAGGCTGTGAGCTGACTTCCCTGTGGCTCATTCCCACCAGAGATGCCTCAAACTCAGTTTGAGGTGTGTTAAAATCACCACTGTGACAGCCCTTCCGTACAGACTTTCCCATTTTGTTTAACCAAATATCTACAGTTAGAATAACTTATCGACCAGTACATGACTAAGGATAAAATCTGGTGCCTCTCCTGGTTTTTATCACAGTAATGGGGCTAGCAGAGGCACACTTGTTTCCTTCCAGACAGGGTCTAAGACGGAGAGAACACATTCACAAGCTATTCCCAGTGCATTAGTAACACATCCTTCCTTCCTTCCAAGACCGTCAGGGTCTCTGGAATATCTCTCCAAAGCTAATTAGCCAAATCTACCTTGATATAACACCACTGAACTTAGCAAGTACAGCTGGCTTAACATCTCAGGAGATATAATCAAAATAAAGCATAACAATTTAAATTAGTGTCTTCATCCATGATCCAGCTAGCATCAGTGATCATCTTTTATCATATATATACAAAAAAAATTCCAATATATCATTCCTTGGGTACACACCAACAATGAGAAAGACAAATACTGTTGCTCAGTGCCCCCTGACAATTCTTGTGTTGGGTTTTAGTGCTTCCTGAGTGCTTTGGGGACAGGGAGACCAAAGAAAGTTATGAGTCCATTCTTCTCCAATAAGTGTCATTCTCCCCTGTTACTAGTAACCATGTGAGTTCGAACACAATGGAACATCCCTCAGTCCTCGAACACTTGAATCTTTCAAGCCGTGAACAGGAAAGCAGATGGCCTGAGTGACAGCTGAAACCCACTGCAGGAGGTGCCAGGGAGGACATTTTTCCAAAATCTGTTTCAAGGCCGTATTCATGGGACACCTCAACAGATGGAGTAGTGCACAGTATTTGGCAGGCAGGTACCCCTATACTAACTTCTTGAAAGAGGTAAGGAATTATTCAGTCACCCTAAGAAAACGTTTGTTTGTGCAGTAGCAAACTCGGTCTATTGGATTAAGAGACCATTGCTTTTCCAGAGTAATTCACAAAACACCTACATTTGGCAAACGTTGGAAGAGGGGCTGAGTGTTCTCAGCAAAAGGCTTCGAACAGTCACCCTAGAACCAGAAAATGGGTCTTGTTCTATATAGGGAAAAACAAACAAACAAACAAACAAAAAAACAACAAATCAGTTCCTCTGCCCCCCAAAACCTCAAACAACTAAGAGATAAGCCTTCTCCAGAAATGATGACAAGAAAAATGACCCTACTTAATTATTGATCTCTTCCAAAACACCATGGCTAAACTGACTGTGGAGTGGGTCAGGAAATGGGAAGACAGAGCATGGAGGCCTGAATTATCTTCTTGCAAAATTTACAGACTTTTAAATGCACATAAATGGCCCTCTCATCTGACTATATTGAGCACCTTCAGCAAAAAATTAGCAAATAGCAATAACACCCATGACTTTTACAAACAGAGATGATATTTACATCTCATATGTTTTTGGTGACACTTGCCTTAATACAACAGTCTTATTATCCATCAAGAAAGATCAGACCAGCCAGGATAGTCCTACTGACAAAATCCAGTTTTCTTGAAGATATAAGGGCCAAAGAATCCCTACAAAGTTCTCCCACTTCTGTAATTTGCTTTTCCAAACAACCTGAGAGTGCCAAAGTCAGCACACCTTCAAACTCCTACTGTTTAATGTGGCACAAACCAAACAGATCTGAGCACAGTTAAGCATGTGATTACTTACTTGGCATTCTGTCAAATAATTAAACAAACAAACCAATAAAAAACACCTAATGAGGGAAAATTCTGCAGCAGTTCATATAAGAATCTACGAGTCTCCAAGGAAGACAAAGACCCACTATCTCCTGATTTGTTTGCTCAGAAACCCTTTCTCTCTTCTTTCCCCACTTCCTAAATGCCATTAACCCTTCCATAGTTTTATGAAGTGAGGCCCACAAGCCTAAAAGGTACAATTAAAATATCTTACAAATTGAATCATCGATCAATTAGTGCAAGGATTTGATGGAAATAAAAGAAGCAGGAAAATAAAGCAAATAGGATGCAAACTTTTGCCTTGGGTAACAACTTAAGGAAACAGAACAAACAAAACCCTTAATTTGAACCTTCAGTCCTTAGATTACTATTAGATAACTTTTTTTTTTCTTATACTTTTCTTGCTGTTACAGCTGCTTCCAATTTGAGCCACTTTGGACCAGAACTGGAAGGAAAACTATCAGAAAGAAAATCATGCTTTCTTATTCTCAGCATCTGCTTTTGAATGAGATTCCCAGAGCACAGAGGGTCAGCTAAACACACACATTTTAGAGATTTTTTTTTTTTAAAAGAAACTTTAGAATGCTTTTGAGATGTACCCACACTTAGGGAAAGTGTAAGCTCTGGTGGACAAAAGAAATCAGAAATGAGGAAAAGTCTTTCAGACTTGCAAAGGTGACGTAAACATTTTCCAGAAACATACACCAGAAAACTTAGAATATGTCCTATTTCGTTACTTTTCCTTTCTGCAAGTAATTATCAAATATGCTTTATGGCAAGAATATTGCTGAAACAATTTTTGTTGGTGGCTGAATACTGGCAAGAGGACAAATTAAAATTATTTGTAAGTTTGTGTACCAGACTTCCAATTACAAGAGCAATACACATCTTACTGGAGAACAGAAGCAGTATCATGTGACATGCAAACTCCATCAACACAACTCAATTTCTGACTATTAACTGTAATAAACTGCTTTTGAATAAATCATACACAAAAATTTCTCACAGAAATTTGGTAAGTAATCTTCAATAGTAAGAAAGATGAAGAAAATATTTCACTGCCTATAGATAACAATAAAGAAATAGTTCTGTAATTCAATGGGCAAATCATTCATTGGTAACAATTTGGCTAATTTGGGCAGAAACAGGTCAAACCAGAGAAGTCCACCTCTGAAGGAGCAGAAAGAGGAAAGGCTTTCATCTTGGCATATTGCTTTAGTTCAGTCACACTTCCATGGAAAATCACTGGTTCATTACTAATTTTAAATTATTCGACCCATGCTAGCCAGGTTAAAGGGGATGAATAATATCAGATCTTCTAATTAAACTAACTCTCACGACTTTGTTCAACAAAGACATTTTGAGAGACTATCAAGAAAGTCTTATGAACTGTATGGCCACACTGCTTGGTGCTGATCTCTCTGCTTTCAGTGTCTCTGCAAAAGGATGGCTCTTTCTTCTAATCAATCTGATAAGAAAATTTGGAGTATTTAATTCCTCTGACTTAGAAGCATTAGACTAGACAGAAAAAAAAAAAAAAATTCTTCAGCTATCCCAAAAGCTTTCTTCAAAGAGAGATCCATATCACTAGTAAAATCTCCTTCAAAGGGCACTGACAAGATATCTGCAATAATTTAAAAACTTATTTGTTACTCCTTGTTGTTTATAATCCCTTCGAAGCAAGAAGTTAATATCTATTTCTGTTAGTATTACATCTCCTCCACCAGGAACAACATGCCAAGGAAAATGCTTTTCCGAGATAGCATGTACTCACAGAGCATGAAACTGAATTTTTGAGATTCGCTATATTATCAAGACATATGGTTTGGAACTCAGCTGTACACCATGGCACAAAAGATATTAACTTGAAGGATGATAGGTGCAGTAATGAATGGAACAGCACAGTGCAATACGCTATAGAAGGGTCTTAATTAGTAGGCCGGGTAACAAGGAGTCGAGAGAATCATGAAACAGTGTAACACGATGGAACATGGTAATAGCAGAGAGATATGGAAGTTTAAAAATTAATCACACAAGAAACTCAGGAAAATGTCAATACATGTCACTGGAGATTTGATTCTTTTGGGGCCATGATTGTACCTGTACTTAGTAGAACTTCCTACAGTACAACCTTGCATTCAGTCTTTTAAAAACCAAAGATGAGAAGGGGCTTTACATCCCACGAAAGGGAGGCAGCAATAAAAATCACATGGTGAGATGGAGGGGTAAAAGCTCCAACGAGGAAGCAATGCAGACTGCCTTCACATGAGAAAATAAATGATAAGCAGTTTCTTTTTTTTTTTTTTTATTGTTTTCTGTTTGACCATAGGGCTGTAAATTGGCAGAAGCAAAAGTCCTCTAAGACTGAATTGGGCAATCCAGACAAAATGAAAAAGAGTTCAGATATTTTTTCCCCTTCTTTTCTTTTTCCTTAGTTGAACAAAACCTTAGATAAGATCAATAGTTTCTTTAGTTTTATGTTTCGCTTCCTTAAGGGTAGTTGGCTTATTGTGTTTCCATTGATCACACAGACAGGGAGATTCGACAGAGACAAACCATCTCTTTTCTCCTCTCATTTCCCCCTCCTCTCCATTTGAAATCAAATTACTTTTAAACGGGGCTGGGGTCACTATTCTTTCTCATTTACTTATCAATAGTACCAAATTCCTCCCTTATATTTCACTCACTAAACTCTTCTAAAAATGAAGGCTACATTTCAAGCCAAGAGAGGCCAAGAGGAAAAGCCCTAGCAGCATCTTTTCTGGACTCTATCAGAAAAACTAGGTTCTGGTTTACCTCAGCCCTTCCCCAACATTGCTCTGTGGTGAGAGTGGGCACGCTTACCAGCCTCGTGCAATTAATATTTTAATCTCTTGCAGCCTCTATAAGGCTTTCTTGCTTTTCCTAAATCCTTTGCACGACCCCTACCAGATATCTCTGTGCAACTCCAAGCACTGTATCTGTGCTCACAGCCAGCAAAGCAGCTACTTGAATGAATTACTTTCATCACTTACAAGCAGGAAGAAAGCTAAAGACCAGGATCCAGGTCTGCTGCGCTCTATTAGAAGTTTGACTGCCTGATTCACTGAAGGATGCTGGTCTTGGGAGCCTCTGCTGCATCTAATGAGTTGTTTTAAATCCTAGCTGCTGTTTGCACTGTACTTCAAGTTATAAAAATATCAAAAACATAAGGGCATGCTTGTCCAGGGGAGATTCTGGATATATCCCTACAGGGAGATGATCACTATGCAATTAGGAAACTGATTCTATTCACAGTTAAACACAAATCTACTAATCCAAATATCAGAAAGTTCTAAATATAGGATGCTGACATCTCCTGCCTGAGCATTAGTCTCAGTCTATTCATTACACACACATCAACTTGAGGGTCCAGGAGCGAAGCACTCAGGCTGAAATCTCTAGAAAAACATGACCTCTTATGTGATTAATTTCCAGTTTACAGGAATAATTTCAGGGCTTCCAGATACTAATGAAGTAGTTTTGGCTTGATAGATGGAAGCTGAGTATTAAATGGTATTATGCAACAAAATCTTCACGTCAGCCTGTCAAGTCCATACCCTAAATAATCCACTTGTAAGAACAAGCAAACAAGAACCAACTCTAAAGACCGCAAAAAGGAAGAAGAAATAACCTATTAATATCAATTATTTGAAAGAGATAGTTTATGTATTTATATGCTGCTCCAGCATAAATGTCAACATAAGAAACTATATTCCATTTTGATACTAACAAGTTGGGTACTTAGTGTACTTGGTAAAAATGAGTGGAAATATTGTAAAGCTGCCTGAATCAGAAAAACTGCAAAAAGTGTTTGTATTATCCTTATGATGAAGAAATGGTGAAGAAATGCCCCCTCATGGGAATAGTTGTGTATCTTCCATCTTTGAGATGAATGATAATCCTAAACAAAGAGAAAAAAAACCAAAAAACACCACCAAAAAAAAAGGATATGTGACCTCATGAAAATAACCCAATGATCCATCTGGGACTCAGCTTTTCAGGGTGCTCAGAACGGAGCTTTCAGAACTGCTTTACAGTTTACAGACTTCCTTATGGGCCATGAGAACACTAGATTCTGTCACCAGTGACAAGCCCTCAAATGTCAACCCGCTCTTGTCCTCAGTGACTGCCTGTGGTCCTGATCAGTGATGAAAAAGAGGACAAGAAAGAAGGTAGAAATAATTTCACACATTTTAAAGACTTTCTTTAGAAAAAGAATCCTGAATCATCTGCATTAGCTCTTTGTGCTTATTTTTGGTGCCCCTGCTATACAATACAGGGCCCCTATGGATGGCACAGTGCTTAAATGCAACATCTGAATGTGGCATTTAATGTTCTCTTCCTACTCTTTCAAGCATCTAATGGCACAAATTAAGTAAATTTGCGTTAAAGACCTCAAAGATGCTGAAGGAGAAGGAGGACAAATCATCATTGATACAATTTGATGTGTCACAGTTTTTAGGTCTTACTGTGGTTATTCAGGAAATGAACGAAATCCTCCTCTATGGAGATAACTAGGAGTTTTGTCATTGACTTCTGTCGAGGTAGATTTTCCCCCATTGCCTAAAAAAAGATTCAAAACTGCTGTCTTGACCTGTGGTGCCTATTAAAGAACCATTAACACTTCTCAGGAGTAGGGAGTGTCAGATGTAGTGCCCAGGGCAATTATATTCTCTTTCTTTAAACTGTCTGCCGTTTTTTTTCTTCTGCCTTTCCTGTCTTGGAATTGATGTGTGTATAGTAGAGCATGGTTAAAACAGCAGCCGAGTACTTCCTGGCTACATTCTGCAGAGAGGTAAAAGGATTAGTATAGAGCTTCCAAAGATAATCATTCGAATGTCTTATTAATTAATTGTTATTTGTAATAATGACTCTTTCCTTAAGGGTCTTTTAGGATCCTTAACTGCTCATTAATGCTGTATAGATAAGGATTGCTCCCTAGTGGGAGAAATGAGGTGGAACACGGAAGCCTTTCAATGAAAGCAACGGGCTTGGGAAAGGAACAAGAGAAAGAACTCATCCCATTTGAGTGAATGGAGAATTATGATCACTCAAATGCAATTACCAGAGTTCATCCTGTGTACTTAAAAGGTGCCCAGGAGATCTCATAGACTGTTGTCTCTGATGCATTCATTACGAGTACAGCCCTTCCTACCAAGACTGCAACCTCATTTGATGTGGAATTCAGGTCTGTTTAGATCATAGTCACAAGCATACCTTGAGCTCATGGACAGCTGTCAAAGCTAGCCTTAGAGCAGCTACTTTTGGCTGTCAGTAACAGGCAACTCCAAATGCAGGATTCTCAGTGCAGGCTCTTAAAATTCAGCCAGGTGAATGCTCAGGTAGCTAGCCTGAACCAAAGAGCTTGGTGCCACTAGTATTCAAGTTAATTACCTTAGAACTAGCCTCAAACGTGTCCATATGACCTGCCAACACATTTTTTACAACACTGTGAATGCCCTGATAAGGATAAGTGCACTGTGTCCCCTCAAAAACACTCCTTCCTTCAGCTCAATACTTTTGGCTCCAGACCGGAGTTTCTTTTTATTTCACTGTTGAATGAAACCTCAGAGCAAGGACTCTACTTTCCTGGCATGGAAGGTAAAAGAGTGAGGAATCTTGGAAAGATTTCACTGAGGAGAAACTCAGAAGCATCGCTACATGGGTCTGGAGAGAGCAGACAATGCTAAGCATTGTCTCATGAGATGTGCATTAGGAGAAGGGTGGCACAGGTTCTGTGAAAGATTTACTCACTTTGTAGAGTCCATGGCTGCAGCCGCAGTATGTGCTCTCCATAGTGTAGCTCCTCAATACACCCATTTCCTTCCACACCACCACCCGGGCCGTCGACTCTCGGGATTTCTCCACCAGGAAGCTGCAGCTGTTCATGACAAATGCAGGGGCTACTTCATCCAGGATTTTAGGAAGAGTCTATGAGAAAATACCAGTGATGAGAAAATGAATTGAACAAATGTGCACGTGCTTATATCATACACACATTTACAGAGACACCTGTGGTTTTTAATGTGTATATCATCAAATCTATCTCTAGACACTGTTACTGAGAGCTCCAACCAGTGTGTTATGTCCATCCCATGTGAAATGCTCAGATTCTAATATTTGTTTCATCCCAAAGACTAAAATGCAAAATATCCAGTACACTTGGTATATCTCATTCAAAAATCAAACATTTTCACACCCAATAGTTTGGGACTGCTGAAGCCACTTACAAAGTTTTGTTTTCAAGCTGCTTCAACATTAACCTACACCTTCCTGTTTTGCTGCCATCATAGTTCAGTGCCTGACATTCCCATACTCCCTTCTCCAGTTATACTATGTCTCCTCCCACCATGCATCCACAATTTGACAAGGGATTCAGCTATGGAAGGAGTTTTGTCTGAATGTAGCACAGAGCAGAGAAAGGGAAGGTGTATTCTCACGAAAGGTCATACATAATTATACAAAAATACAGCTCAACATTTAGCTAACTTGCATTCTGAAACAAACCAAAATATTCTCATCTGAGTCCAAATGATATATTTTATACACTTCATTTAGAGAATCACAATAAAAAGTAATCATGAAAACCCAGTAAATATTACATTTTAGTCTGAGTGATTTTTTTATTCTAGAAATCATATTTCCCAACAACATAGTCTATGAACACTTCTAATACGCTGCAGTACCAAATATTTCCATCAGTGCAGAGGCAACACTTACTTGGTCATTACACAGTGCTAAATGTGTTACTTTTACACCCTATAAAAACATATACTAGATACATTAACACTAGGTGTGCTCTGTGTAGAAACCGGACCTTTAGGTATACACACACACGCGTGCATGCGTGTGTCTAAATTTTAGTGCTGGTATATTAACCACAACATATGCCAAAAGACCATTTGATCCATCTAGAGAAGAGCAAACAAAATTTTTTTGACAACAGCTTTCTTAAACATCTGAACAGAATGGAATCACATAGAAGGAGTCCGAATTTATTGCTAATGGCATTTACCCTTGAATTTTGTTCAGTTTGGGCAGTGAAAGCCAACCAGCTAATTTCACTTTCCAATGACAATCAATTTCACTGACTGATTCTGAGCAATTGTAGTTCTGTTCTGTTGAGCTTTACTTCTTAGCACTGTATGGGAATATTTGGTTTCATTGAAAGTGAAAGAATAATGTCTTTTCCTAAAACATGTTTGATGTAAATGATAAATCTTTGGCCTAAACTAGTTTGCAATATCTCCTGCAAACAGCTTAACCATACACATCTCCGTTACAAAAAAGTAATTTTCATTTTTCAGTATATTCTGGCCACAGCTGTCAATGGACTTTACCAGTTCTATAAGGTATATATCTGAAGACCTATAAGGTCCATTTTCCAGATGAAAAAAATGAGGTGGAGAAAACTGGAACAAAGCAAGAGATTCCATTTTAAATCCAAGGTCACCGCAAGCCTAACTCTTAAGTCAAGACCTCCAGTGTGCTACTAAGAGCCACAGCACTCCCTTTCCTGTGGGCATACTGAGCAGAAGAATCTTTAAAATTGACTGCTTGCTGTAGACTAAGCATCCAACATTTCTGGATTGCCTTCAAAGTGCTATTTGCTGCATGGGGATCACAAAATAGTATGCTTTCATGCAGTGCCTCCAGGATTTCCTGGATTTGGGTTGAACAGGAATTAAAAAAATGCAGCAGAGCCATATCACCCAGATGTTTATAAGCCTCAGCACAATCATGAGGATCCAGTTAAACTGTGTGTGAAGGTTCAGATAGTTTTCATTCTGCCCTTATCTGAATCAACACACAGATTTTTTGTAAACATATACTATCAAATACAATAATCTGATCCCTAATCCAGTTTAGCTTTTTAAAACAATTGAAATTATATGCATAATCAATCTTTTACATTTAATTAAATAAAAACGCTGGCAGGTAACAGTAATGTCTCTGTACACAGGAGTCATTTAGGAGCATTAGCAAATCTGAATTTAATATTCTTTTCATTTTACCAGCGTTCACTGGATTTCACACTAATGGTTCTTTCTTCTCTACTTATTCTTCTCGTTAATTATCTTTCAATAGTATATTTTGAAACGGTGAAAACACACCCTTTTAAAGGATGCTTTTATGATAATGCAGCAGTGTGACTGTGTTCCCTTTCTTACACACAGCTGGATTTAGCATGTACAACAACAAAGGAAGCTACTCCCCTCACACAGGACCCTGTCCATAAACCTCCAATCCCATTAGGAGAGAACAGAATTGTATTTCATTACTGATGTCCCTGCAGAGATTGCTGTCAAAGGGGCTTGGAATGGCTACCAAAAGGACAAATCTTCAAGCTGGGCTTTGCCATGCCAATGCTGTGCAAGTCACCCAAAGCCACCCAATATCAGAAAGTAATGAAGACTCTTACTCCTGTATATTGCCAAGGGCTACAGCTGAGTCTATGACCTATGAGGCAAAGGCTGTTCCAAACCCAACATTTTCTTGAGGTATTTGGTTCTTGCTCCTGGGGAGAAAAATCAATCATGGAGAGCAGATTAATCCCCAGCTACCTACAGGAGGCAGGAGAGAAACCTGTGCACACAGTGCAAGGGAGCAGGTCCGAGACAGCAGTGATTATCTGCTGCAGTTTGCAATTGCAGATGTGTTCTCCTATATACCCAGTTTCCCCAGCCTAAGAAGGAAGAGGGTGACCCATAGGCAGGAACTGCAGCAGGCACCCATCTTCTGTTTTGTGCAAAAGAGAGGATTTGAACCACAAAATCTTTCTTAGAGGATGGCTGTAGAGTGTTCTTGGACAGCCTTGGAGCCTTGCTCCTGCTTGCTTCATTGCACATTCAAGACAGGCTCCAGATGCTGAAAGCAGCATTTGAATTCTGTTTATGTAACAGCGAACCATCCTCAGCCTTTTCAAGCCCTCTGAATTCAAACACAGCAAAATATGTCCTGACTGCAAGTACCCTCCCTGCTTTCTGTGTGAAATAGGGTGTTTGCCACAGGGACCCCTCACGATGAACACTGGAGCATTTTCTTCCAGTAAAGTTTCAGTATGCTGTGTACAATGCCAGAAGATGAACACAGAAGATGTGGCATCCTTATGGGAGGATAATTAATATTTGCGCTGAAGTAGTGAAAATTATAGAGACGTAAACTGAAAAATACTTTTCAACCTCTTTCAGGTTGGAGTGAACCAAGCTGTACCTCTATAATCAGTATAAGACCACAATTAATGTTTTGTGAAATTAACATTTTTTTAAGACTATAATTAGATCTTATAAGATTCCTCCCCCCCCCCCTCAAAATTTGTGTCATTTAAGAAGAAAATATCATCTAAACAGACACAATAAAAGAGACAGGCAGGAAATCTCAAGAACAGTTTTATGAATGAGACATTCACATGAAGTAGAAATAAAACAGATCTTAGTATTTGTTCTTTCTAATTCTGGAAAAATTTCCCTAGCTATGACACCAAGCACTCGCTGTGGAGATAACTATGTTAGATATATTTGACACCCGTTGAATTCTCTGGTGGTTTCAGTGGGACCAGGAGCATTTTGTGATGAAGCAATTCAACTGAGTAGGACAGTGGCACATTGTCATTTTCTCAGTTACCATTATGTAATTCCCATTTATTTTCTTATTATGGTGGGGTGAGGGGACAAAAGTGTATGTATATTTAGAAATTATGAAACACACAAAAATATGGCTGTCCTATTAGTCTGTAGCCAAAGATTATAACACAGCATCTTACTAAAATGAAATAAATAGGGATCCATCCACTGACAATATTCTTGCTAATACCAGGTGCATGAGGATATGCATGATTTGAAACTCTCTGGACCATTACTCCTCTGGAGTAAGGGAAGTTTGCACCTATCTCCAAAATCTGTGAACTGGCCTTATCTTAACTAGCTGCGTAGGTGCACATACATGCCAGTAATTGTGGAAAGGAACAAAATGAACCTACCCTGTAGCCAACATCTTCTGTGATAACTGCTGTGTCAACCACGCAGCCTGCTTGCCACAAGGTCTCCTTGATGCTGCAGCCATAAACAAACACATTCTTTTTCTGGGAATGTCCATGGTAGTCACAGAATACCTGGGGGGGGGGGAAAGGGAAAATCCTGAACATTGAAAACGAAGAAGAAATATTCATAATAAGCACTATAAGACTATAGTGGGGGGTTAATGTTTTTTTCAGGTCTCTTCAGAGGAGCTTAGGCTGTGCCATGCCTATAACCTGTGTCAAACTTTGTTAGTCAGTTCTATCTTGCTTTATCTATTCAATCTGACATGATCTCAGGGATCCAGAGTCAAGACTGGTGCATTTCCATCTGCAGCAGAAATAAATATGACACCTGTGCAAGAATCCATGGCAACTCAGGAGTTTAAGGGTTCATGGTAACTTAAGATACAACAAGAAGAGCAATTTGTCAGGCTATTTCTGCTTCTAAACTCCTAAACTCCAGCTTTACCCTCTTGAGATTTGAAATCTTTGCTTTCCCAAGCAATTGATCATCACTTTGGCTTCTTTAAATTCAAAACCTGTGCTACATAATTTTCAGGAAAATATAATTGTGCAACTGTGTTGCACAATGCTGTCAGATCTTTGCATGAATTCCTGGAAGCCAGGCACAGAATATGACCTATCTTCATGGCAAATAATCTCTTTCCGCACTGTCTAATCTATCTGTCTATCTAATCCATCTCTCTTATGTCAGCTGTCATAGAAACTAGGCACATTCCCAGTTTTAGCAGAAGTTTTGATTGCCTTTATAGGCAAATATCGACTCCTATAGATATGAAAATCACGATTTAATGACCCAAGAGGTAAATATTGAACCAAGTCTTAAAGAATAATCAATCTCAGTGCCCTCTGAGATATGAAGTCAATATATACACTGCTGTTACATATATTCTCCATGTCTTTATCAGGAATATTCAGAAATCTGTCAATGAAAAGACAAGAACTTCTAAGGAGAAGGGATTGATTAATTTTAAACCAATATTCACCACTGAGTAGAAAGGAGCTTCAAGATTTCATTGAAAGGGTTTTTCAGGGCATATGTCAGAAACAAAAGAATGGGTGTAGGAACACAGGGAAGAATTATAGATCAATATAAAGAGAGATGGGGGAGAAATATGGGGTAAAAAAAATCCACATTCTTACATAAATACATATACAAGAGGGCAGAAACAGATGGAGTAGATGAGCTTCTTCCACCAACTGTTGGGGCAAGATTTACCCTCATTAGCTGGACAATTATACATATCTTATAGCTTATACGTTGCTGCTTCTTTTTGTTTGTAACATGTCAACTTTCCTTCCTGCACCACCACTCACCCCCAGCTCTCTTTGTAGGGCTCTGGGTCTGCACATCCCTGTCCCTGCAGCACACACTTTCCACACCTGAAGCACGTGAACAGCGACCTACCCAGCAACAACTGCTCCTGCTTTACGTACACCCTTGCCACCCGGCAGAGGCAGAAAGGGGAGGACAAACAGGGCAGTCTGAGAGCTGCTCATTGGTACAAATCTACAACCAGCATCATTCCCAAAGGAAAAAAAGCAAATATTGCATAGGCCCCAGAGATTCAGCCCCCTCAGACTATGTGCATATTTTGCAGGGCTTATGCAACCCCTGCACTTGAAGTTACTCTGTCTGAGCCACATGCAATTACCCAGTAATGTCTCCTTCCAAAGAGCTGCTTTTATTGGTTCTCTTAATGACAGACATTTTTCCAGCTAGTGTTTCATCTAAGCTATCAGCAATACACAGTTATAGTTTAGGTTAACCACAGGTACCACCTAGAATTTATTCCTATGAATATCAAAGAGGATTTTATAACTTTCGTGTTATTTCAAGGCAGAAAACCCAGCTCAATTGGGTATCAATTACCTGCCAATTTATAGAATTACCAACACGCAAAAGACACAATATATTATCTGCCTAAAACATTATTTTACTTATCAGAAACCACACAGGGATGATCAGATAGTCAGATAGCGGGGCTGCCTGATCAGTACAAGGTCTATAATTCTGCACCCCAAGAAACCTGCAGATGAGTCTTTAGTGACAGGACTGGAATGAGACTTCTGTGTTGGTAAAGGATTATCAAAGCCAGGTTCTGTAATATTGCTGCTGTTTCAGGCCATGGGATCTTTCACTGATCATCGCCAGCTTCCACAGCAGAGTCAGTGCTACTAGAAATAATTTAATTCTATTTGCAAGTTGCATAGAGCTACATTTTAATTAAGTTTGCTGGATACTACAGTCATTCCCAATGTTGATAATCAATTGTTCTTTATAAGACATTCTTCTGCCTCATTTTCACACTACAGGGTACCTTATGCCTCATTGTCCAGCAATGCTAAAGTATATTTAGTAGTTTGAGCACCCCATACAGAATTCTTCCTGGGACATGTCTGGGCAAACACTAAGCAAACATAGGACCTACCAGTCCTTTTTCTCCAGCCTTTCCTTCCATGTGGCTGGGACACTAATACACACAAACCACTCAAACTCCCAGGGTTTGCACTCACTGGGATATAACTCCAGACACACATGCAAATTTTTATCTATTTAAAGTTATTTGCCAGCACCGATCATCCTAAAGGTAAGGACTACTTTCTAACTCAAAAACAATCCTCCTCATGAGTCACAGAACCAGGCACCTTTTAAAATAAAGGAAAAGCAAAATAGGAAATGGAAAGCAAGAAAATCTGTTGAAAAATAGAACATTTTGAAATATCTTTTTTTTTTTGGTAGATTCTCATTTTTTTCCTTAATGGTGGTGTGAGAGAACTTCGAATTTCCAAGTTTTGAAGTAGACATGCCTAGGGTTTTTTCCTCACAATAAGCTACATCCTTGCAGGCAGATGCTTATTTCCAAGTTTGATATGATGCCTTTGAATGGCAGCAAACTCCGCTCAGTGCCTCCTGGTCCCTTCTGTAAGGAAGTTCTTTCTGTTCCCTCCAAAGGCTTCCTGCTCTTCACTGCAGCTCAGACTCTCTGTACAAGCTGCAGGTCCCCTGTTGCGCGCTGCAACTGCATTGTCAACTATAACTTCTAAACCATAGCAGTTTCTCACCACAAATACTCAAGGAGAGAGCAGCTTCCCTCTCCCCATCAGACCTAGCTGCTCCCAGACAGATGATCTCCAATCTCCAACGCTCCCACTTTGCTGCTCTCAGTCGAAAGGAGGTCCCATGCAGCAGAGGGCTGCAATGCCATGGTGCGCCCAGTGCCTTGTCTTACTAGGGTTCACAGAGCCAACAAGATTTTTTTTTTTTTTTAAAAAGCACAGCACTTTTATCACACTGTTGTCTATAGAAGTTACCAATTAAAATGGCTTTGGTTTGAAAGGCTGTTAACTTCAATTTTTTTTTTTTCCTTTTCTCCTTCAAGCAGCTTTTCTTTGCTTTGAAGAAACTGTTTGCACATCCCAGGATAAATGAAACTAAATCACTTCACTGAAATAATTTGACTATCAGTGAACTTGGCTCCATGGGGTCTTGGAAGTAAAAAAAAAAAAAAAAAGAAAAAGGAAAAAGAAGAAACTCAACTCTCTTCTGAAGGAGGGAAAAGGTATTTTTGAGCATGTATAAACTAAAATCAATGTACTCTTCAAAGGCAAAGAAAAAAATCAGTTTACCAAGTCTGACATGCAGCCTGTGAGTGAGGGAGATGATAGGATCAATAATCTCCCTTCACTCAGCAATGATGAAAACTTGCACTGAATGCATGTTCAACTTTATGCACCTGGATATCACAAGGATGGCTGTGTATTAAAAAAGGCCAGATAGCAAATCGCAGGGTAAAACAAGACAGATCCCACATTGCTCTGAACCAAAGGAAAAGATTGGTGAGTAAATTCACAACTGAGTTGAGTTGTGAGGTGAGTTGAGTTTCCACCACATTCCCACAAGAATTCACTTAAAGAAGCTCACAAACATTTTCACCTTGTCTAGAGATTTTCTCATCAAACCCAGAAGGAATTTTGTGTCTTTGGACATTTCCTGCCTGACTGTAGCTATCAGCAGCCAACCTGCCAGTCTCTGCATCACATCTGTTTATTAACATTTGGACCTCCCTGCAGTTTTCCTCCTGTGGTCTCAGAACTATCTTTTCATTCTGCTGGGCGACAAGATTGAGCAGATGGGATGGATCCCAGCCCTATCCCAATTGCAGTTTTGAGATGAGAGCCATCTCATGAATTTCTGGTACCCCCCAAAGCCAGACATTTTCTTCCCGTCACCAAAGCAGCATGGAAGTTCAGATATTTTGAGGACTGCTTCCTGTATATTTGTGATTGCATGGGTTGTTCCAACATGGGATTTTGCACTGTCCATTCAGACTAAATCTTTGTGGAATTTCTCCTATTGTTTCCATGAAGATAGCAATAATCTACACATAATATTTAGCTTAGTTGGACTACCTCGAGGGTATTAAAGAGCTTTAAGGAATTTACTCATTTATATTCCAGGTGTGCAGAGATTCTGGAATTTGAAGTTGTTGGTTAGAAAATTCAGTAAGTATTAAATATCCAAGACTTTCAAAACACTTCTGTAAGATGAAAGTGTAACAGTACTTTCCAAATCACTCTAGCTCTAAAAGTTCACACAACTAAGTAAGCAATCCATTTACAGTAATTCACAAAATATCCTGCAATAGACTTACCAGAGGAGCTCGGCCAATGCTGCGCAGGTAATAGAGAAGACCTTTGGTGTGGTAAATAGTTGGATGGAGCTGGGAATTGGGTGTCAACCACTGTCTGTTCAGATCATCCCCACTCAATGAACAACGGTGGCTGAAATCAGAAAGCAACACATCGAAAATTAGCAAAACAACAGCTGATTCCAAAAAGTTTCCATTCTGGCAAGCCCTGGCATAAGGACTGGGAATGCCAATTAGAACACATATATAAAGGTTTTGAACATTGGGCTGCAATGAACCAACAGTCCATATTATATTTCAAAGGTGCTTATAATATATGAATTTTAACATTTCCTTTCCTTCCAAGGTTCACACAGTTGCAGTCCTGACAATAGATGCATTTTTTCCTTTACCTATGTATGTACAAATCGAAAGACTACTTACAAACAAAAAGTCTTCTGAAGTGTTCCAAATTCTGCGTTATCTATGAAATTCACCCAGCTTACATAGAGTACAGGCTTCTCAAAACCTCCACAGCAAACAAGTACATCCAACTCCCACTCATTCTAATTGAAGACAGGCACTTGAATCTCTTCGACCAGTCTGAAATATGAATGCACTTAAATGAGATGAGCTGGATATCTCATTTAAGCTTCTCCACTCACAAGAAATGCAGCTATCTAAAGCACATCAAGAAGATCTTGATGCATGTTATATCATTATGTAGAACAGTTACCTAGCTTCACTGCAAAGGCTGAATAAAAAGCTAAATAAGGATCCCAGATTTGCACTGAGAAAGTGTTTCCCTTAGTTGGCTTGAACATATCGTTACTGACTCAGTGATCAGTGGAAGATTGTGCAGGATACTTGACCGTATGGAGCAATACATCACTGTACAATTTTGCAAAATGCAACTAATCTCCCTTGTTAGTGACTGTGTATAGATCAGAGACATCTCACACTCCTCAAAGGATTTGCTATAAATTTGGGTCACAGTTTTCAAATCACAGTCTGCTGATAAAATTCAGGAATCAACCCTCAGCACATGAGAAATTATGGCAGGTCCTCATCATCTCTATACTATCCAGTTCAGCACTAGAATGCTTCCAGTGGCATTGCAAACTTGGGCTGCCTTAGAAAAAATTCCTAAGTGGTGGGTGAATTTCTAGCTACAGAGTTGCATCCAGCTTTGCTGTTCCAGCCTCCTAGAACAAAATAAAGTACAAATGTATTCCTGGGGAGGTGGTCTGTTGTATTGGCAGAGCCTCACACTGCAGCTAGGGCATGTTGCATGTAGCATCTTTAGCATTATCAATGCCTTACAAATGATGCTTGAAGAAAAGGGTCTTAAAGCAGGAATGCTTTAAAAAAAATATATGAACAATGGAGACATGGTTAAGAACGGAAGACAAAGAAATAATAAGAGTCACTACGAATATTTCATACATTTTTAATGTAGAAAAACAAGGTCTCTGATGCCATCTTGGGGTTTCTGGCAACATCACAAGATCCATTCCAAGTTTACTCCAGTTTCACTGTTATCTGAATTCCCTTCTTTCCTCATAATCCATAGTCCCCTTGTTACTCATTTGGTGAATGGGAAAATATTAGCAATAGCTAACACGTGAAGTTGGCAAATGCTGCTGTGGTGCTTCTGCCAAAAATTCTACATGAAAACATGACACCTTCTGTTATGTTTCTTAAAGGCTCTTCAGATAAGTTACTTTTAGACTCACCTCTCCTGATCTTCAGGACAGCAGCTGCTCAACTAAGATTAGCAGCTGTATTTCTGCCAAGAACTTGTGTGCTTACATGGTTTCCTTTCAATAGGTACAACTCCACATAAAGAGTCATTGGGTTGCATTCACAAATTCATCTTTCCCCAATACGACTAGTAAAAAAATAAGACCCAAACACTTCCTTGACATAAGTGTATGACACCTTCCTGCACCACAGTTATATGAGGGAGCACAACTAATTGAAAATAACAACAGAATTTCCATTCTGAGGGAAAGAATGATAGCTGGACTTTTATTCTGATACTTCAATTCAATATCAAGAAAAAAAAAAAAAAAGAAAAAGTCTTGTTATTTCAGACCTACAGAAATAGTTTTTCAACATTGTCATTGCTCACAAAAACAAAAACAAACAAACAAACAAACCCAACCAAAAAACAAAAGCTACTTCCCCCACCTTTCCTTTTGGGATTGACACTAGTTTATGTCTACTCAAATTACCCGCACGCGTTCCTTTGCTAAAATGCCTTAGGACACGCTGGAAGAGTCCAACATACAAAGCCAGACATGAAGGGGAGTAGAAACATGACAACTGAAAACTACTCCTAAAAGGATTCAGTAAATATAGAGATTAATGTCAAACCAACCCCAAGCTCAATTTTTATTTCACTATTTCTTAGACTAAACTAAAAGCCTCTGTAAAAAATTTCCTTATTCCTTCAGAACATATAGAGAAATCCCATGATCTGTTAGAAAAGCATGTAAGAAAACTCTTAATCAACTCTATTAACACACATCAAAGCCAAGTAGATGGTGTGACAAGGCACCAGTGTTTCCTACTGCAAACTCTGGTTCTGCTGTTGCCCATGGACTGCAAAGAATTACTCGTACATCAACACAGTTTCCACGCAGCATGCCACCATCTCTGCGGTTCACAGCACCCTCACTCTTTCGACAGGTTTTACTCTGTCCATAATACAATTTACAAACTCTGTTGCTCTGATACAAATTGTGATTTTTCTTAGAGGTGACCACACAACAAGCCAATCCCTCCCCTGCAGTTCACAGATGCTGCTAGTTGCTTAGTATTAGTTTAGTAAGTGTAATCCAACTCTAAAACAATAATTTAAAGCTCTTACTGCAGGGAAGGAAGGCAACATCTCTGCATGTAGGCAAGAGCTGGGAGACGAAGTTCAGCTTTGTCCCTTCAACAATTAACATCTCTGCTCATTTAAATGACCTTTAAATATTAGGCCTTAGCCTGGCAGCTTGTATCCACAGCTCTTAAGGAGACGCAGAACTTTAATTTAATTATGAGAGGCTGATTTTTCCTATCCCTTTCCCTCCTCCCATGATACATTTAAAGCCTGTTTATTTTTGTAGATACCAGCCCCCTACCATCCCTGTTCCCCCTTACCCCTTCCTTTCTTCTCTCTCTTTCCTAATAGCGATGACATTCGCAGATAATGGTTTTGTCCATTATGCTCTGCAACCAAGGGTGAAGGTAAAATATTAAGCTGATCTCAAGTGCTGATAGCAAAATGAAGGGACTGGGAAGCTGAGACTGGCTTTGAATGTTTGGCACGATTTAATGAAATTCACTGCTCAAATCAAAGGCATTTCTTACAACACAGTTCCAAGCTATTGTATTTGCTTTAAATGTTTTATGTGTCTTTCCTCCCTTGCAGCATTAGCAAGACTACCTGCCACCTTGGATGGGACTAGTAGCAGCTCAAAAGAAATTATGAAAACATTTGCCAAAAAGAATTGTAATAAGTAAAGAAAACCCCATCTCTGCATCTCTATACAAATTACCTGTAATTCTGCTATTTGTTATATATCTTCAACCCAGATGCATTACCCAGATATATGCAAAACAATTAAACTGCATTTCTCTTGTTCACAAGCCCGATGCTTCTGCAATAGCCCTGCCTCCTCTTCTACCTTTATACAGCCAGGTTATTCTTTGATGTGTATCAGCCTGTGCCATAGCTATCAGTGGTCTCGGAGGCAGTGCATGGCCACCAAGTGGAACACAGCAAAAGGAGATGAAACCAACACGTTTTACTTTCTCCAAGCAGACCCTAGATGTATTTCTGTAGGTGTCTGTAGAATGACTCAAGAGAAGCAATGGAGCTGATGGAAGAAGAGATCCTCTGATTCTTACTGACTAAACTTTTCTAAATGGATGTGGCCAGAAAACACTGACTGTCACAATGATACAGGGCAAGCACTTACTATTGCCCAAGAAAAGAAACACTTAGGCAGTCTATCCTTCAGATGTCCTCCAATAGTGCCACACAGTCTAGTAAGATGAATAAAACCAAAGCATTCAAGCCATCCAGTCCCTGGAGAAAAGATGACTTCATGTGACTGGTTCCAATTCATCCTTAGGTGAATTTGTTGGTGACCGCCAACTTCAAATACCATCATTATATGCCACCAAGAATATTCCTATTTCTATGCAATCCTCAGCTCTAAAAACATATAAATGCAGGTAGTCATGTAGGAGAACTATTCCTTGAAAACTGGATTCCTGTCATCTGAAGTCAATACACCACAGACAGAAAGATCAGGTTGAGATTCCCCTTCTGAACCCGTAGGAGGTAACAGCACTTCTAACTAAAGCATTAGACTCTTGCTCTGAAGGCAGGGACACCTCATGGGGAGTTAATGAGAAAGAGGTTAAGTAGCTAAAGAACAGACTTGTTCAGTTTAAGATAGAATTGTATTTTAAATCTGTTTGCACTTGTGAGACCTTGCTTTTAATCTTGTACCTCAAAGCCTAACATTGTTTTACTAAAGGTGTGTTTTCTTTGTTGTCTTACTCTTAAGCCTGCTTGACTTTGAGGGCAAGGTAACCTCAGATACTGCACTAAATTCCGCATGAGCCATGAATATGGATGGAGAGTCACCACCTGGTCTAACCTAAGGCTTGATGAGGTCAATAGAACATTTTAGTTGATTGCGATAAGCCTGGATCTGTGCCCTGCACAGGTGAAAAATAGGAGGGGTGGAGGAAGAGAGAAAGGTACAACCAAACCAAAACAGAAAAAAAAACCAAACAAACAACAAAAAACAACAACAACAACAAAAAAAACAACCAAAAGGGAACAGGAGGTGCAGAGTAAAGAGATTGGGGGATAAATATAACACACAAGTTATTAGACAAGGAAGAAAACAAGAAATTAACAGAGAGAAAACTCGCTTTTTAAAGAAAAGATGTTGTGCTTGGAAGATAAAATGATTCTAAGTCTCCTGTCCATTACAGATAAATGGAAAGACAGGGCCCATCATATTGAATGAATGATGTCAGGACTGATAATAACAGCACCTGGGGCACAGGGAACTGTAAAACCTAAAGGGATGCATTGTGTTTGATATGTAGAGAGCAGCATCACAATTCACTGTGCATCTTAAAAGCAGACAGCGTAGGATAAGAGTATCTATATAAAAGGAAGTAGGCACAAGTAAACATCAGGATGCTGTCAAGCAGCATGGGGCAGCCTCAACCAGACACAGCATGCTGGATTTTATAAATAACTACTGCCTAGGATGGAAGCAGGAATATTTGTATTAAGGTGTTTTGGTCTTGCCGTTCAGAAAGCTCAGAGCAACCTGGAGGAAAAAAATGGGGGGGCGGAGATAATCCTTAATTACTCTTAATTTTAAATCTTTTCAGAAAGCAAGACTCAGTGATGCGAGGAAGCAGCAGCACCAGCAAAGCCCTCCCTCATAATTTAAAGGAAGGTGTCAGAAATATAGCTGTTATTTTCTGTCTTTGACTCTGGCTTTGTTCAAGCTCATATGCTGAAACCATAATGACTATATTCATCATGCGTCCATTCCAGAGAGATGCTCATCCAATGCCACCCAGGCATTGCATCATGGTACTGCCCTGTGATGCCAATGATCATTCCAGAAACAGAATATCACCAGAACAATGTAAATATTGAGGCTTTACACTGAGAGCAATCCAATAAACCAGTATGCTTATGTGAAGTAAAACAGTCTGGATTTTAAATGTTTTGATATTTTTCAGAAGCTTCAGAATGACAGCTAACTAGTCTTCCATCCTTTGAAATTTCTGTGCCTTAACGGCACAAGAGAAAATATGAAGTGCTAAGGACCTCTTTGTAGAGCTGTTCATTTAATCTATTTCATTTTTATAGCAGGCATGCACCCAGACTTGCACTACAGCACTCTACAGCTGGAATCAAAGATGGGGGATTAGAGGGCAGGGTATTTTTCCTACCGTGCTCTGGACCGCACCATTAATTTCATGGTGGAATATCTTTCCTACCACAAAAGTGGGCCACTTAAAGCTCCCTCTGTGACATCTCACTTTTGCATCTTGGCAAGCCCCAGGGTTTCCCTGCAGTGAGCTGATCCCTTCACCTGGTTACTCCAAGGAATGAAGAAGGTGATGTTCTTCCTTTGTTCAGGGTGTGAAGTTATTAGATTTTCCCATGTTTACAGTGAAATACAGGTGAATAGCTGCAAGGCATATACACAGACACTGATGAATGAAACTGTTCCCATCAGCATTACTGCAGCTAACAACTTATTTCTGATCACTCATTCTTTCCTTCTGACTGCAAGCAACATGAATGCTAGAATGCCTACTTAGAACCAGGTTCAAGAGCAGTTTGTCTTCCCAACATAACCAAAGCAGCTGCGAGTTCAGGAGCCACAATCCCTATTCTATATCTCTTTTTTTCAAGTGTGCATTTCATTCCTAAATTATATTTACACTCCTCTCCCCACTTACTTATGACCTACAATGCTAATTGCCCTCAAGCCTCATTTGCACCACATCTTACTATCACACCTCCTTTCATCAGGAGTAAAGGCCACAGTTAGTATTAGAGCACCAAGGCAGGCATGCGCTGTTTAACTAGATGATGAAAACCAAGGCCAGAAAGTCAACTTCTCCTAAAAGATCCCCATAAAGTACCAAGCAACAGTGATTTTTCAATTGCACTGTGAACTCTTACTGCCTAGTTTGTTTTATCTGTAGATCTTTAAGAGGAAATTTTTTTACTACTTTCTTCTCTTTTTTTTTTTTTTTAAATCACACCTTACACACACACACAATGCCAAACTTATCTCCTGAATGACACTTGTGCTATCTGGATATCCAATTTAAGGATACCATTGAAAGGATCCATTTCATTTTGGACCGTGGCTGCTGTACGACTCTTCCCTCCCGGCACTGACTAATGAATCCATGATGCGTAATGCTTCCTCTGGGGCAAACGCTATCCTAAAGTATCATTCTGCCAGCTTCTTCTCGCCTCCCTACAGCTGAGCACTGATACTAATTAACATAATGAGTCTTCAGTGTTTCACTTGCTACATCTGACTGATTTTGTCACAATTGACAATCCTTGCTTCCCAAGATAAATGATGCAGTCTGTGCTCTTCCTGTTCGGTGCATGTAACCGTGTCTCTATCTTTGCTCAGCTCCCTCTCATATAAGGGTTCCTTTTCTCTCTGTGGACACGTTTCATTAAGTCACATTTGGACACAAACCAGTTAAAGATGCAGAATGAGATCTGCTCCACCCCAGCTAATGCTGTCAATGTCATAATAAAATAAGACAAAAAATTCACGTGATCTACTGAAAAGGTGAGTTAACAGCATTGTCACAGATAAGCTAACCTCCCTCCCACTTCCACATCAAAGGATGCCCATCAGATTTCTATTCCTTGTAATTGTAAGAAGAGTAATTATTAAATACCAGATAATTCTTTCACCTGCAGTTGCCTACACTTTGTACTGTCATTTATGAGAAAAATGCAAGTAATAGTGCTTTCTACTGTGTTATCAAGGAGCAAATAAGGATTCAGGGAGCAAATAAAAACTAGGTTCTCAGTTTCTTGACATTGTCCATGAGATGGGGTCAGCTCAAGAGTCTCTTCTCAAGATCTTCAAATACTTTACATGTCATTGATAGGAAAGCCTTAAAACAGCATTTTGAGTCAATAGTTTTAGATGGAATAGTCAATTTTCAGCTCAAGATGTTTCTTATAACAAGTATCTACTTTCTGCAGGAAGCGTTGTCTTTTCTTTATCAACCAAACACCCTATTCCCCCGAAAACTTTGACTTTTCAGTCAAAACTCCAAATTGTACCATCCAAAACATCAGAACTGTTTGAGAGATATGTCTCAGCAGATGTTAGAAAACATGCCGTTGAGGTTTCTTAGGCACCCATTCCTCTCTGCAGAGGGCCTTTGGCTGGGCCACATGTCCCCTAATGCAACATCAAGACTGCATGACAGCAACTCAGTAACATGCCGAGTTATGATGCTACATGGGAGTTGTTGTCCTGGCTCCCCCAGCCAAACAACTCCCAAATGGCACCACAATGACACTTCCAAATGGAAACACTGTTCTTAAATGGGAAGATTTGGCTCCATTTTTGACCATCAATTATTCATAGAAAAGCTTAAGCTTTCTATAGGGGGGGGGAAACACATTTTCCCAAACAGCCCCACTTACACCCTCCTACAAGTTATGTCAGGCAGAGATATTGAGAAGTGAAGCCACTCATGCAACAAAGCAATAAATCAGTGAAAAACTTGAGATCTAATGAAAGCATATCAAATTAACTAAAACTTTACTTTTAAATTAATGTCCTTTCGCCTGTTTCTCATTCCTGTATTCTGACTTTCTTATTTTAAATGTGGCTTATATCCATATAGCTGAAGAGGATTCTTAACTGACTTAAGCTAATTGCTCACATATGGGTTGCATTGAATTAACTGAGTTGATTTAAAAATCTGCTAGTTAAACCAGTGCAATCTCTGCATATAAATGAGTACTAAGAATTGCAATTTGCCGAGGATTGTTCTAAAACTTAAACCAAAATAAATACTGCAGAAGGGCAAAGTGTGGCATCATAGATTAACAGCAAGAATCACACGCAGAGGGGCATGTAGAGGCCCATGTAAAAAGAACAAAAAAAAAAAAAAAAAAAAAGAATGTGCAGTGATGACTTCAGTTCTCTGTTGGCTAAGTAAGGATCCTAGGAAAAGCTAAGTAGTCCAGGAGGTAGTACTCCTTCCTGGTGTCCTCTACTCCTGTAGAATTGAGGAGATAACTAGAATAGAAGGAAAAACTATCAAAGCAATTGGTCTGAGTCAGAAAGTTCAGATTCCTCCAAATATTTTGCTAATAAATTACAGAATAATTGGACTAACCCAACATCACAGCCAGTAAGTAGTAAAAAAAAAGCTGTACTTGGTTTTTAACAATGAGACAAGCCCTGCACAAGGAACATGCTGCAAGACACAGTTTCTTCCTGGACTATCACTAGATCATCCTAGCTTAACCCTGTCCAACATCATCTAAAAGGCTTTGTTCTGCTTCTAATGTCCAGGATTCATGGACTAGGCATTGATTAGGGCATTGTCCCCCTATCTCAGAAGACGACTCTGCTTGGAAACCTGGAGTCCCTTTCCAGTCTGGGGTCTGCAAAGCTTTGTATGGGAATCGGACTTGTTTCAGCAAGCTAACACCTCACAGCAAAGCAGGACAGTTGCCTTCCAGCTGGCAAGGAAGACAGAAAAAAGGAGAAAAGACAGAAAGAGGCCAAGAAGAAAGAGATGAAGGTGAGGAAGATTGAAGTCACTCCTCCCAAGCTGAGGTGCATTACATCCCCATTCTCCATCACCTCAGCCATCTTCCTCATTAAAAACAAGCAGCAGAAATAAGTCTCTGCAAGTCACACCTGCACGACAACGAGGTGGTGGTATTCCAAAATAAGATTCTTATAAGCACACATATTTTCAGCCCTGCAGGAGGCTGGAAGGTTGTTCTGCCAAACTTGTTCTGTTGTTTTCTGAAGAGAGAATAATAATAAACTTAAAAAAAAAAGTCTGCTCTAGGTTGGGCAGAGTTGGTTGTCCCCCTGTAACGCTGAGTAGGCTCACGCATTCATCCTTCAGTATTAATTCCCATTGCTCAAAGATGATGCTGGTTTTCTTCTCTAAAAAAAGAACTGGCACAGAGCAGGTTTATTTTATCACCAAGTTGCTCAGCTCAGTGTAGAAGCACAAAAAGGGACCTCACCGTACATGAGACTGTGATGTGATTTATAGTGGAATTGGCCATAAGCTGACATATACGGAGACACAATATACTTCCTCCATTAGTAAACTATAGTTCTGACAGAGCAGCGTTAACCAAAACGCTGAGTGGTAGCTTACAAAATAACACAAACCCAAGTATGTAGCTTGCCAGCTCCTTTCCTTTGTGAGGCAGGCACAGGCTAGCTAAGGAAAGTAACACTAGATTGTGTTAGTTGCTCACACTAGAAGTTTCCTCTTTTTTTCCCCCATCTCCCCACCACCACCCTTTTTTTTTCCAGCCATGCTGTAAACCCAATATGATTATGAAGATATTACTGCTAATATCTACATCATCACTGGAAATTCCCACTATAGTGGGCAATAGTGTTATGGGACTTGATCTCTACTAACTTCACAGGCTACTTGCATGGCAAATATAATCTCTTTGCAATAAAGTAATATTTCCTCACAGGTTGCTCAGCAATGATACACATGAACACAAGCTTGTTACATTTCTCCTTTCTGACACAGGATTTCTAACTCTGTCTGTGAATTCCACTGAGGAGTCAAGAGTTCCTATAAAACAGTTTGCTTTCTTCGCAGTAAGCGTTCCCTTCTGTGGAGATGAACAATATTTATGGATCAGACCTGTTTGCAATGCAGCTTCCAAGCTAAAACAGAAAAAAAAAACAACACTAAACTACCACCACAAAAAAACCAAACACACACAGAAAAAAAAAAAAAAAAAAAAACAACCAAAACAAACCAAAACAAACCCCATCTCTTATTTTCTTGTTAGACATTCCACCTGACTTTGAAGGGAAGTGACTTTTTTCCATTTAACCAGACACGTATTCCTGCATTCTTTCTTTGCCAGCACATGATATCTTTCTCATTGATGTTCTACCCCTACATAATGCTTCTCTCCAGTGTTGTGAACTCCTGGTTAACACATTGCATGATTCCCCCATGTATTCAGGGAGACCATGAAGGCTTTGGAAGACTTCAGCAATGAGTTAGAAATACCATCACTACCAGTAACTGGAGATCGTTTTGTGCAATAGCTTGTAACAGATGCATAGCAAATAGTTTGATAAGTCATTCCAGTTGCTAAAAAAAAAAATCCCAGAATGCCACTCACTCTCTTGCAGACCGTCCTGCTCACAAACGTGTACCGTCTCCCTTACCACATCCTTTCTGTAAAGATCTCAGGTTAAGAGGAGAAGAAAGAATGAATTCTTCCAGTGCCCAGGCCAGAGAAACTGTGTGTCTTAGGCCTGGCCCACAAGTGACGAATTTGAATTGTCCCTGTATGAAACCTGGCAACTACTACCAAGACCACATCCAGCTGATGGACAAAGAAGTTTTACTAATAAAGCATCTGTTTACCAGGATGGGCATGTCAAACAATTATTATTTAATAACAATTGGGGGGGGGGACACACGACAAACAGATAATAGTTCTGCATCCTGCAATTCTCAGCAAAACAAATTCAGTCCTCTGCTAATCCTTCAGTGTCTCCTCAGAGATCAGGCAACAGCCACTCCAGCATTGCTAGAAGGGCATTTGGGGGACTGATCTGCCAGTGAGTAGAGCAAGCAGTCACCGAGAAGAAAAGCAGTTTGGGGTTATGTCTAGATGCACTAAGCTCTCTTTTATTTGTTTACTTTCCCCTATGCACATGCACTATGAGCCTTCAAACCTCAGCTGAATGCTAATTCTGATACTAAAAAACTAAAACAAATTGCACTTACGTAACTGCTCATCCAAGCACAGTGTCTCTGGGCACTTCACAACAGTAAAGTTAAACGAAGCATTCAATACACACTTATTAAAATAAAGTATCCACTAGAGAAACCTGATGGGCTTGCAGAGTTCTGCAAAACATTTAGAAAAAATTAAAAATATGCACATACAAAAAGTAGTAACAGATAGAATTACTCTAAAATCACAAAATTGAACCAAATTCTCCAGAAAGCTCACAAACCCTAGCAAGGTTTGGGCAAAGATTTAAGAGAGTTTGTTTGAGTGTTAAGTAAAGCTAGCACTGAAAATTCAGGGTGCATAGAGAGATTCAAGATTCCTAAGAGGTGCAATCAGAATCTCAGGGGAGTCAAAAGATTTGCAGTAGATACCATGCCAAACACATTAACTGTAGCAGTCTTGCTGGAAGCTTCTAGTAAAGAAAAACTAGGGCACTAGGTAGGAACAAATATATGGAAGTGGTTTATATATACTTGTGCGAGCAAAAAATTAAGCTGTTTTTGCATAGCAATTGACAAATTTTAATTGGGAACTAGTACGATCAAAAAATTCCCTCTTGAAACAGATTTGTAAAGTGAAGTTACTTGAATATTGAAATAAATGACCTGATTTTTCAAAATATGGAGTTCTCATCACTGCCTATTGAAGTTCAATAGAGTTGCAACCACTCAGTATCTTCCAAAGTCAGGAAATTCTTAACTAGCTTCCAAGAAGGA